>CP137882.1:0-40152 GCA_034406715.1 Rhodotorula mucilaginosa
TGAGCGCTCTACCGTTGAGCTATGATCCCATTAGTCACTCTTATAAGTATTAAACATCTATATGATATTCCTTATAAGTGAGATGTCATTATAAGGTATCTCATGAAAGTTAGCTGATTAGATGTACAAGCTTCTTTAGACCTAGCTAATAGTAAGAATCGAACTTACATTGTATCCATATGAGGGATATGTTCTAACCGTTGAACTATATTAGCTTTAAAGGGGTTACTATAAGCCTAATTCTGTACTAGTAACACTACTAGTTGGTTGATAAAGTACAACATTTACTGATTATTTAAGTGTATACCTCATCACAGTGTAAGTGAGAGATGACATGAAGTGCGCCACTGAAACTACTGGAGTTACAGCGTGATATTTCTGTAAACCTTGTCACAACTTTAGTTGTTCCTAAGAGGATATATATACACATAGGACTTTCCTGTAGCTATAGATAGCTATCAACCTCGTAACCCCCTGTAATTAATACTCGTACTATCATGTGATTGTAGTTAAGCAATATCTGGATCAACTCCCAGAATCGAACTGGAATCTTTAGATCCACAAACTAGTGTTCTACCGTTGAACTAAGCCGACCTCTTATAGGATACGTTCCTTCACTTACTGTCACAGAATGGTATTGGAGCTATGCATATTTCTATATGCAGTTCCTTACATAGAGAAAGCTCATATAAGATACCTACATATGATTCAATAGGCATGATAGGAATTAGTCAAACTAACGTATCTTATATAGTCTATACTATTATAAGCAACGGTAAGTCTTGAGCGGTGACTCTTGACCTCTACTCATAATTAGAGCCCAGTCTGTGGTGCATTAAATTGATGTACTAAAGTGACAGAGCTAATAACCCATATTAACCATGCTACAAGCTGCAAAATACATTGGATCAGGACTAGCTACTATCGGGCTAGCCGGAGCCGGAGTTGGTATCGGAGTTGTATTCTCAGGACTAATCACTGCTACAGCTCGAAACCCTGCTCTACGACCTAAATTATTGGGGTCTTAATTAACTATATGCTGGCACCTTTACATGTCTACTACCAGAAATTTGGTGATAACTTAGGCACATGAAAGCAACCAGCAAGAGGAAACTCTCCAACGATCATACGTTAATGCACTTACCGTGCTTGATATGATCTCATTGTACTAGACAATGGCAATTTTCTACAGTTGCTAAGAAACGAGACAATTATTTTCGCTTGAACAACCTTGCAGTTAGCCATATGCGCAACAATGGTGGACCTACTCGAAGCATCATCCAGACTGTTCTTGAGTATGATAATGTAACGGATGAGCACATCAGTTTGTGTGAAGAAATTACATCTAACCCTATTGTATTGAGTCTGCCTGTACCTAATACAGAGCATGTACTTCCATTTGCTGCAGTGGCTGGACCTGAGAACTCGAAAGATCCTGCTAAGCGAACACCTGGGTGTTACTTAATTAAGCCCAAAGGTGATGACAATATGTCTAACTCGTATGTAGGTCAATCAGTTCATACTGGTAACCGAGTTAAGGACCACGCTAACGGTAAAGATCCACGTACTGCTAAATTTGTAGAGAGCATGCAAGGGAACGGTGAGGTTCAACTTTTCCTACTAACCCCTGAAGTACTATCTAAATTGCCTGAAGGACTAACGTTAACGCAATTCCTTTGTGTATTAGAACAGTACTTATTCTTCAAGTACCGACCTTGCATCAATGCCGCATTTGTAGCTAAGCCTGGGATTCCATGGACTGAACAGGCTATTGCTCAACACCGTGCTGCTACAGGTGAACCCGTATATATCTATCGTAGTATTGAGTCTGATCAAGCTTCTGAGCTGGAACTAGTGTACACAGCTGACTCTATGGGTCATGTTTCTGAGTTGTTTGGCTATGAACGTACGTGGCTTAAGAACGTGATGAAACGAGGAGGCTGGTATCGACAATCTGTATTCTTCTCCAAGGTACCACTTGACGAAACTCTTGATTGTCACATGTCTCAAGAGGATTTATGCAAGTATGTGGCTGAACTGAAAAGTCTTCCACAACGTACTGGTGGAAATATGGCAGTATGTGTACTAGATACTACTACCCAAGTGACTGTTACGTATCGTTCTAAAAATGAAGCTGCACGTGCGATGTAGGTGTGTTCAAGAACAATCGTAAAAATCTATTCCGTGGCAAGTATTTGATCACTGTAAAACTACCAAATGTCTAGTGTATTGGCAACTATTCTCATACGCGATCCTAGGATTCGCTCTATCAGAGGCTACAGGACTATTCGCACTACACAAATAGGTGCGTATCAGGCAATATGCTGGAAAGGATCAAGGCTGCGCACTTATACTAAGTTACAGAGTATGCCATACCTCAACCAGCAAGTGTAAACTTCAACGATCATATACCTGATGTAAACTTAACACCATATTTACAAAGAGATGATCTATCTGCTATACTAAATGTTAGCAGATGTATGATGTCATTCCTACTTCTATACTCATAGTTGTATATGACATTCTTAACCCCCTTTTTTGATATAAAAATTATAAGGTATGTAAGTGTATTTCAACACTACCTATGAGAGACAGAGGAGTATTGTATACTATATTACATAGAAGAGTTACTCTCAAGATAAACTAAATGCAAGTATGCCGTAATTGGTAGCCGGGCAGTTCTTAGGAAACTGTGGTTCTCAACCATGTGGGTTCAAGTCCCACTACTTGTATACACTAGAGTTGTTCTAACAAAGGATGGTCAGGGTCATAACCCTTGGTCGTTTAGTCTTTACTATCTCCTTTAACCTACTAGTACTCAATGCAGTACTGTATGTCAATAGGGCTATTGAGCGTATACCCATACAATAATTATGGCAATCTTTACAAGCCTACTATCACTTGTAGCTCCACTTCACTGTGACGTTCCGTACCCATGGCAAATTGGGTTCCAGGACGGTGCTACACCTACTTTCGAGGGTATCGTCGAGTTACACGACACTATCTTCTTCTACCTTGTTGTAATTAGTTTCCTAGTATTCTGGATGCTTGCAGTAATTCTAATGAAATTCAGCAGCAACAAAGTAGGAATTGTACACAAGTACAGCAACCACGGTACACTAATCGAGCTAATTTGGACAATTACTCCAGCTCTAATCCTAATTGCTATCGCATTCCCTAGCTTCAAACTTCTATACCTAATGGATGAGGTAATTTCACCTACAATGACAGTTAAAGTTGCAGGACACCAGTGGTACTGGTCAGTAAATTGCCCTGATGAATTGGGATTTGAACCTCATATTTTCAATGCTTCCGCTCTTACACATTTCATCACATCAGTAGAAGATCTTAAGAGTACTTGTCGACCATTGCTTTCTTCAGATATTCCACTTGTACCTAGTCAAAATCACAACAACACCTTAGATGTATTGAATCAAGCCCTAGATTCTGACCTATTCTCAAGTGAAGTTCGTGAGTTCATTACAAAGGTACGAGGACAACACTACGACTCACTTTGTCACATCACTGAGACAGGAGACCTAGTACTACCGAAAGGTACATCGTTAGGACATTTAGGTCAACTACCTAGCCTAACTCGTACTTCTGGTATCTATATGATTCTACAAAGTGACAGTGACAACGGGTATATTGGATCTTCTATTGATCTTGCTTCACGACTACGATCACATCGAGATTTAGCTTTCTCTAGTTCTATGACAGAAACTCAACACCGGCTGTATAGCTTAGTACAAGAACACTCAGCTGATAGCTTTACTTACCACCATATTCATACAGGGACTAACTTTGTAGAAGAGTTCATCTCTACACATCCTAAATACAATTTAACTGCAAAGGACATTGAATTGTTAACCGCCTTTACAAAGTATGAATTAGCTGTAGTTGAACAAGCTTACCTTGATGCATTTAAACCATCCTTAAACGGTCGGTTCATTGCTACTACTAGCACACATCCTCATATGCTCGCACCTGTCGTAGACTCTAGTACTGAAGTTCCATTTGTTGTTGAAGAAACACTAAGTGAAGAACTTAACCATGAGGTAAACACTACACCTAAAGTCGACATTTCACACTGGGTTACAGATGAAAATTTACCTGTGCAGATCTATGATATGAATTCAAACCCACTAGGTTCTTTCAAGTCACTACGTTCAGCAGCGCGAGAACTTCATACTTCACATCAATTACTATCACGTTACGCTAAATCTGTAAGTCATTGGCATTCACCTTACTTGGACATTGAGATTCACATTGAGATTAAAGGTACTGACAAAGAAGGTACTGTAGTTCATCCTACTTCTAACTCCCATCCAGCTCTAGTTCACAACTTAGAATTGGTTGAAGATCGTGTCTATGCTATTACCGCGGATCTTAAGACCATTTTTGGTAACTATCCTAGTGTGTACGCAGCAGCTGCAGCTCATCAAGTTGTAGACTACAAACGTATCAATCGGTATGTAGGTATGAAGAAGTTAATTAAGACGAACTTAGGAACTTTCTATTTCACAGCTCATGAAGAGACTTTAAAGAAGATCTCTGACCGTAAGCCACATGAGTCTAAGCCTGTTCTAGTGTTAGATCTTAACACTGGCATCAGCCGACAGTACCCTAGTGTTACCAAAGCTTCTAAGGCACTGAAGCTCCATCATGACTTCATCAACAAGCACTTGGACCGAGGTGCCTATACGAGCTTAGATGGTACACGACGATTCAAATTCACATCAGGGCAATAGGCCCCTAATAGTACATAGTAAAGATAGATCACTATCTAGTAAGCCGTACTATTGAGAATTGCATACTATACTAAAACCGAGTTTGGTCTTTACTCCCATTGGAGTGACAATATGACCATGATCCTAATTAGTAGGTAATACCTCAGAGACTATACATGCAAATAGGTTTACCTATATGACATAGTCCGACTCTATACATCTACTCAAATTCTAGAGAGTATAGAGTTGCATACGAGTACTCTGACTTTGTAAGCGCTGATGGTGAGTCAATTGAGTTCGACTCATACATGGTACCAGAGTCAGACCTAGAGTTAGGACAATTACGACTACTTGAGGTAGACAACCGAGTTGTAGTACCAGTAGACACACACATTCGATTCATCGTTACAGGACAAGACGTTATCCACGATTGGGCCGTTCCAGCACTAGGAGTGAAAATGGACGCTGTACCAGGTCGATTAAACCAAACATCAGTAATTATTCAACGTGAAGGAGTATACTACGGACAATGTAGCGAGATTTGTGGTGTATACCACGGGTTGATCGCATAAGCCCGACAATAACACACTGTATGCTAGAAACTCTATGAATGTCCGCCTATAATTAGGAGACAGAACCACATTCATCTATAGACAACTAGCAAGATAACATCTTCAGAGACTATACGTGTATCATTTTAGTTTTCGCCACCCTGGAGGGTTAGAGCCTAGGGGCCAGGAATGAATACATAGTCCCTTAAATGCTATGCACCACGAATCGTACTACATAGCATTTTAAGTTATGCCTATCGTTGTAGAGGCTGTTTCACTTGAGAAGTACCTAAGCTGGCTTGATAGCCAAGTATAGTACTAAATAGGAGCATAGCTTCTAATATCCCCTTTAACATACCCTTACGAGTGCGACACTCCTACACAGTATTCCTTCTTTTCCTGGCCTCCAGATCTTTCTTATCCCGAGCTATTGCTCTCTTTCGAAAGCAGAGAGGGTGCGAAAACTTGTAGATATACAGGAACTATTAGAAGGCAAACTCTAATACAGAGTTTAACCCTACCGTAGGTTAGGTGATCCACAGACAACCTCTATTTTATAATATGTTATCAGTTCTATACAGCCTACTTGAAGTAGTAATCGTACTAGTGCCAATCCTATTATCCGTAGCTTTCATGACTATCATTGAGCGTAAAGTTCTTGCTAGTATGCAGCGACGAGTAGGACCTAACACAGTAGGATACTACGGAGTACTACAACCATTCGCCGATGCTCTTAAGCTGGTAGTGAAGGAAACTGTAGTACCACAACATGCTACACGAAGTCTATTCTTCTTAGCCCCTGTTATTAGTCTAGTGTTCAGCCTTCTAGGTTGGGCCGTGATCCCATTTGGTAGTGGATTAGCACTATCAGATTTTAGCCTTGGAATTCTATACTCACTAGCTATTTCATCTATTGGAGTATACGGTGTACTATTCGCTGGATGGTCTGCGAACTCTAAGTATGCCTTCCTTGGTTCACTTCGAAGTACAGCCCAAATGATTAGTTACGAGCTAATTCTAAGCTCTGCAGTACTGGCTGTAATCCTACTAACAGGAACATTCCATTACACAACAATCATTGAGAGCCAGCAAAGCGTTTGGTTCCTTGTACCTCTATTCCCTCTATTCATCATTTTCTTCATCTCTGTACTAGCTGAGACTAACCGTACTCCATTTGACCTGCCAGAGGCTGAGTCAGAGCTAGTTGCCGGATTCTTCACTGAGCATAGTGGAATGATCTTCGTATTCTTCTTCCTAGCTGAGTACTGTAGTATTGTACTAATGTCAGCATTAACAGCTATTCTATTCCTTGGAGGATACATTATGCCAGAGATTGTGCCTAACGACACATTCATCAACATTCAAAGTATTGTACTAGCACTGAAGACTTGTATCTTCTGTTTCGTATTCGTATGGTTCCGAGCTACTCTACCACGATTACGATATGACCAACTAATGCAATTCTGTTGGATGGGTATGCTACCTGTTGTAATTGCACTAATTATTCTAGTACCTAGCATTCTAGTAGCATTCGACATTGCACCATACTAATCTCCCCTTTTTTTAAGCACTTAATAGGCATGATAGTACCTTATTCGTACACATATAAGATACGAACATAAATGATACAAAAGGGGTGATTGATGAGACTTATGATCCCCACCAGTAGATTGATACGTATAGGAATAGCCATACTACGTCAACGAAGTGCTTAACCCCCTCCTACACAGCTTCGAATCCTTAGGTTAGAGAGTAAGGAAGCCAAAAGGGGGGAGTTATGACACCTTGATTGGTGTTTGTTTGATAGGTTTAGGGCATGATTTGTCAATTTTGTACATCATAGATTCTTCCATGTGTGGTCGTACAATCTCAACAAATTTCGGTACAGAACGAGCCCAGATATACAGTCGATTGCGAGACTGAATACTACAGTGAAGACCAAATTTGCTTGCCAGAATACTTACAAGCAACTCAATCTCTGTACGAGAGAAGTTGTTAGTAGCTAAATTGATACCATTTCCATTCCATCCACCATCACCCATTAGCCAATATGCTAAAGAGATAGGTGTTAACAAATCAGAGATGTTATGAGGAAGTACCTTGATACCTTCCTGATACCAAGCTGAGTGTAGTACATTCCAGCTTACGAAGCTACGAGTAGCAAAGCTTAAGTAGAGGTACTTGTAACCATTTGCTACAGCAGTACTAGTAGATGGAGCTGTCATGTTACACAAGCCTGCAGTGTACATCAGATTGTGCACAAAAACAATGAAAGGACCGTGAATTACACTTTGTGCAAGTTGTAAGTATGTACCTCCATTAGCGTACTTCTTAACTAGAGTTGCATCGCTTAAGAGTAATCCAGTGATCATCTGCATGATGTAATCTACTAATGGTGTCTTGTTGTCAGGACCTAATAGGCTAGACGCATTTGAAGAAAAGGTACGCTTAACAACAGACATGAAAAGGGGGTTGAAAGTAAGAATGATAGTGCAGATTAAGATCCCCACCAGTAGATTGATACGTACAAGAAAAGCCATACAACATCAACGAAGTCAAAGCATAGTGTAAGTATCTATGCCTTGGACTATATCTTCATCCTTGTCTTAGTGTAAAGACGAGGAGCTCTACATGAAGTCTCTGAAGTAGTGTTACTTGCTGATGGGTCTATCACTAGCTAGGCTATGAGTTCATTGAACTGCTATCTAGTAGACTGTTCCCAGCATTTAGTAGAGTGGTAATCGTACTGTTTACACAGTAAGACGGCAAACCTTCAAAGGGTGATAGAAGGGTTTGATGGGTGCGTGCCAGTATAGGATTGACGCTTCGAATCCAAGGTGGTGGTGGTCTGTTAGGTGGTATGATAGAATTCGACCAAAGGCTACAGCAATGAATAGTGTACCAATGATAACGTGAAGTCCGTGGAATCCTGTAGCGAAGAAGAATGTAGATCCGTAAGCACCGTCAGTGATTGTGAATCCTGCCTCGTAGTACTCAAGTCCTTGAAGAGCTGTGAAGAATAGAGCCAGTACAATAGTAATGATGATACCTAAGATAGTTCCTCGTCGGTTACCTTCAATTAGTGAGTGGTGTGCGTATGTAACACTTGCTCCTGATGAAAGTAGTAGTACAGTGTTAAGTAATGGGATCTCGTAAGGGTTTAGAGGGTCAATACCTGCTGGAGGCCATGCGTTTCCTAGCTCTACAGTAGGTGCTAGTGCTGAGTGGAAGTCTAGTATACCTAAAATTATCGGCTAATCTTGCTCAATCGATGTAATTGGCTACCATGGAAGTGTGGTGAGATATTATCTACTACACGTTGAGGATCTGAAATAGCAAGTTTCTTACCTCCCATGATGAGTTTAGAGCTTAAACCCAACTTAGACTGTAAAACGTCGATAAGTCGTTGCCGTTCACTAGCATTCAAGCGAGATACTCCAATCACAAAGTAGTTGTTAGTCCATTGACCGTTTCGCATTGCCCAGAAAGCAAGTGTGATCCAATCAAAGTACTCTTCAAAGTGAATTGGCAGTAAATGCAGCCCTTCGTGTTGCCAGTGCATACGTAAGATATAAAGGTAGAAGCTATCCAAACTAACAGCAGCTAAAGAGCTTGAAGCTCCCTTAAGTGAAGCATTACGAATAGGGTTCCATTCAAGATAGGGAGTAAATAAGTCCATTAACCATTGAAGAAACACTAAGTCCGTAGAAGATAACTTCAGGACAGTGCTTCGTGGAAAATGCCAATTGTGAGGCCCTTTCATGATAGTGGCACCACTACTGGACAATAGCCCCATCAAAGCTGCGTATAGTTGTCGGGGTAGCGTTTGTTTAGAAGCATCAGGATCATTGTACGGCATAGGGATTACTTCCTCAACAAGTGTACGAGGTTTGTTCCCTGAGAAGTAGTTAGTAATTAGCACAGGAGCACTGCATTCTAGTACTAAAATTTGATCACTGACACTCATGTAGAAGTGCAAGAAGTCGGTTAAGCCGTTAATAGGTTAGACTATGTCTCATGATGTGATAGCATCATCTATATGTATAGTCGTTGAGTTTGTAACTGCTAGTCAAAGAAATCTATAGGATTGTGACTAATATAGTACCTATAGTTACACTAGTTCTAGCATATAATATAGTTTAATGGGCCCACTTCATACTTGAGGCCCAGAAGATTGAGATGAAGAAGAATACCTCACTAATAATGAATAATGCTACACCAAGGTTAAGACCTTTCTGTACAGCAAATGTGTGGTTTCCTAGTAGAGTTCCCTCTGCTACAACGTCTCGGAACCATAGAGCCATTGAGCTTACAGTAGTAATGAATCCGATAATTACAAGGTATCCTCCGTTAGAGAATCCGTTGAAGTACATTGCAGCGGCAATTGTAAGGATAAGTAGTGAGAATGAAGTTAGTAGTGGCCATGGAGATGGTGTAACTAAATGGAATGGGTGTGCTTGGAATTGAGCTCGTGATACTTGCATGACGAGTAATTTAAGAGAGTCAGAAATGTACAGGCCTATTTAGTAGGATAACTGTAGATACTTGGCTAAGCTAATCAATAGCTCGTAGTATGCTCCTATTCTTATTACCTTTGTCCTATAGGAGGGTAGTAGATGTAGAGAGTTACTTATAGTAGTGAGATAATGTTAGTATCTTATATGTCACTACATGTATTACAGTAGATCAAATTATGGGCATGACTGGCCCTGGAGTCGGATAAAATAGGATTCGAACCTATGGTACCTGGGAGGCACTTTCACTTTCAAGGTGAACACATTAAACCACTCTGTCATTTATCCTTGTATTGATAGGTAGTACTTCGTACACTATCCTTATAATTTGTTAGACCTTATAAGATACAATATTTTACTATATGCTCTGTATAAGTGAGATTCTCATTAGTGCAAGTATGCTGGAATAGGTAGACAGGTGGTTCTTAAGCAACCATGACGCTATGTTGTATGGGTTCGATTCCCATTACTTGTATCGTACATCTATATCTTATTTACCCTTTTGTTTCTTAAGTAACTCTATAAAAGGAACATAATTGCACAGGAATGGCTTGACTCGAACAAGCTCCGCGAGACTTTGGAGATCTGCATGCTACCATTGACACCACATTCCTATTTGTTAAACAGTATGCAATAGAGTACTAATATTCAGGCCTATATTTGTTCATAATATACTAGAGGGCTAAGAGGGGATCGAACCCTAAAGTCAACAGATTTGCAATCCGTGTGTAGTACCATACTACCGCCTCAGCCCTTGTTTAGTTAACATTAGATGGGTAACTATTACTGATGTACTGTTGACCTAGTATCACACCGCGAAGGACTCGAACCTCCACAGCCTCATCCGAAGTGAGGTGGTCTACCATTAACCTAGCAGTGCTTTGTCTTTACGTCTTATATGTGCATTAAAGGACTAAAGCAATGGAACCTTAGTAAGGGCCTATAGTCTAACTTAAGTTCCTTATAGTGTTTATGTAAGTATAAGATAGGTATGTATGGCATGTGATGTAATTATACGTATCTTATATGACACTTCCTACTAATAGTAACGTCGAGTCTTCTTGACCATCGTATAGACTATCATTGCTATACGTTTCTATCGTGAAGGGTTACTTTGTTAAGCCCTCATACTATGTCATTACTCCTATACTGTTACTACAAGACAGATAGGTCGCCTTTTGTTGAAAGAGGGCCGAAATAATGATGAGTAGGAGATCAACTATCTACTATATAAATATGCTAACAGCTCTACTACTGATTCCTTTACTAGGAGCACTAACTCTAGCTCCTATGACAGAGTCAACACCACAACAAATCTCACGAATCAAACGTGTTGCTTTACTAACAACTGTTGTTACATTTGCACTATCAATGATTATGTGGGGTGAGTTCGACTCAAGCTCAAGCCAGTACCAATTTACTGTTGAGTACAACACACTTAGCTTCCTACACATGCACATGGGTGTAGATGGTCTATCACTATACTTTGTACTACTTACAACATTCACATTACCAATCTGTATCTTAGCTAGCTGGGATAACGTAACACACAATATTAAAGCTTACATGATTGCTCTATTAGTACTAGAAAGTCTACTAATTGCAGTATTCGTAGTACTTGACCTACTACTATTCTATGTATTCTTCGAGGCTGTACTTATCCCTCTATTTGTACTTGTTGGAGTATGGGGAGCTAGCGCTGACCGAATCCGAGCTTCATTCTTACTATTCCTTTACACTCTATTCGGATCTCTATTCATGCTACTTGCCTTCCTAGTTATCTTCTACCACGTTGGAAGTACTGACTTTGAAGTACTATCATTAGCTGATATTAGCTTCGAGCACCAACGATGGCTATGGCTTGCTATCTTCCTAAGCCTTGCTATCAAAACACCTCTATTACCTGTACACATTTGGCTAAGCCGAGCTCACGTTCAAGCTTCAGTTGCTGTGTCAATGATTCTAGCTGGGTTAATTCTGAAATTAGCTACATACGGTTACATCCGAATTCTAATTCCATTCCTACCTGAAGCTACATCATACTTTGCACCATTAGTACAGACTATCTGTGTTGTAACACTAGTATACAGTTCACTAACTACACTACGACAAACAGATTTCAAGGTACTAATTGCCTACTCATCAATTGCTCACATGGCTGTAGTTGTAATTGGACTATTCTCTAACACACTACAAGGAATTGAAGGAGGAATTCTACTAGGAATTGCCCACGGTTTCGTAAGCCCTGCTCTATTCTACTGTCTAGGTGGTATTATTTACGATCGATACCATACGCGAGTAATCCGGTACTACCGAGGTCTAATCCAATACATGCCTGTATTCTCACTACTATTCTTCCTATTTATTCTAGGTAACATGTCAACACCACTTACAGTTAACTGGGCTGGTGAGGTACTAGCACTATTAGGAGCAATGCAACGAAGTCCATTAGTAGGTGTAGCTATGAGTCTAGGTATTATCTTCTCAGCTGCTTACTCTATTTGGCTATACGCACGTATGTCAGGTGGAGCATGGAGTCCTTACTTAGGATACGCTGTAGATCTTACTCGACGAGAGTTCATGGTACTACTACCACTACTATTCTGTATGTTCCTATTCGGTATCTTCCCTAACATTATTCTATCAGACATTCACTACTCTGTATCTACACTACTATACAAGTAGATATCCCCCCTTTCACACACATAGATCATATATATGTTCAGTAATGAGCGTACCTTATATGTCTTAGATCACTATAAGCAACTTGGCCTTACAGAGATACCTAACACTATCTCCTTTAGTTACGTAGTTCATACCTAACTAAATATTGACGTACTAACTAAGCTCTATTCAGATTGCTACCTCTAAGTCGTTAAGCATCTTATTTTTTATAACTGTATTCAATCTACTAAATTACACGTAAGTGTTCGACTTACTTCACCAAATCTATATTGTATTTGGATGGACTAACTACCATATTTGAGATCATACTCTATCAAGAGGTTAGACTATCACTCTATCTATGACTAGTTAGGTATTTATTCGCCTTTATGCGTCTACTAAAATCACACCCAATTCTTGGACTAGCTAACAGCTACATGATTGATAGCCCTCAACCTGCTAGCTTAAGTTACATGTGGAACTTCGGTTCACTACTTGGTGTATGTCTAGTTATCCAAATTATTACTGGAATTACTCTAGCTATGCACTACACACCTAACATTGATCTTGCATTCATCAGTGTTGAGCACATTATGCGAGATGTACACTACGGATGGTTAATCCGATACCTACACGCTAACGTTGCTTCATTCTTCTTTATCTTCGTATACCTACACATTGGTCGAGGTCTATACTACGGATCATACCGATCACCTCGAGTTCTACTATGGTCTATTGGAGTAATTATTCTGGTTCTAATGATGGCTACAGCATTCCTGGGTAAATTATTAGCCCAAAATGATGACATGTTCTTGCACACATTATCTATTGATACTATTAGCATCTGTTCTGTTACACCTATTCTTTATTCTGAACGTCTAAAAGCATACCTGTCTAAGCGCAGTGAGATCACTCCCATCTTTACTTGGGAAGGTCTACATTTACCGAACATTAAGGAAATTGTATACCCTACCCTAAAACAAGTAGCAGGTATTTACCTTATCGTAAACCTAGTTACTGGTCAGTCCTACATCGGTAGCGCTGTACTGGGTCGCATGCACATTCGGTTTCACAAGCATCTCTTTGGAGGAACAGGTAACAAACCTCTATGGAATGCAGTACAGAAATATGGACTAGAGAACTTCGCATTCTTGGTCATTGATGAGATTCCTGACTTTACCTCAAACATGAATCAACAGTTACTTGACCTTGAGACTGCTTACATTGCCGCTTACGGTGACTACAACATCGCTCGAGAGGCTGGTAACACTCTAGGTGTAACTCACACAGAAGCTCAACGAGAAGCTATGCGTGCTAACTATTCTCAGGCACGTCGTGATGCTATTGGAGCACTGAATCGTGGTAAGAAGCTGCGTCCTGAGACAGTGGAACTTATGCGAGCTGCTGCTCTTTCTCGTCAAGCTATGTCAGATGAGAGTCGAGCAAAAGTATCCGCAAACTCAGCCAAAGCTCTACTCTTGGAGTTGAGTATGGTTGATGGTTCGGCCTTACCCGACGGTACTACCTCTATTGTGCTTCGCACTGTTCCTGTAGTTGCAGAGTACTGTAACTGCAATGAAAAGACAGTCCGTCGTGCACTTAAAGGCAATGGTATCATCAAAGGTAAATGGCTAGTTAAATCACTAGGTCTTGCCATGAACATGACATCATAGTCGTACTGTGTATCCCCCTTTGCAACCTATACAGGGAAAAAGGCTATTCTGATCTTAAAGAATCACAGTAAATGTCCTGACAGGGATATTGATTAGTTCATGCATTTAGCATGTACTGATTGGCAATACAAGTGAAAACGGTTAAAGGGAGTAATTAGCTCTTCAGACCGTCGGTTGTGTATACAATCGCTACAGACTGGGTCACTTGTAGGTGGCTGAAATGCTGCTTAATGTACAGTCGGATACCTGAGCTTAAAGTTCTCAAGGCCTAAAATGATGTTAATGATAAATTCAATTGACAGTTGTCGGGATTCATTAATTGATTAGGTACAACTACTATCAGTCCTAACATAAGTTGCTTAGCAACAGACTCATAGCTAGAGGTATTGTATGTTCTACCTTATGGGCAAATGTCACTATGGGGAGCTACAGTTATTACTAACCTTCTATCTGCCATCCCATGGATTGGTACTGACTTCGTACAATTTGTCTGGGGAGGTTTCAGTGTAAACAACGCTACTCTTAACCGATTCTTCTCACTACACTACCTACTACCATTCATTCTAGCTGCTCTAGCAGCAATGCACCTACTAGCACTACACGAGCACGGAAGTAGTAACCCATTAGGTCTATCAGGTAACACTGACCGACTACCATTCCACCCTTACTTCACATTCAAGGATCTAGTAACAATCTTCCTATTCCTTCTTGTACTAGGGCTAATGGTATTCTACGCACCAAACTACCTGGGACACAGTGACAACTACATCCCAGCTAACCCAATGCAAACACCTCCATCAATTGTTCCAGAGTGGTACCTACTTCCATTCTACGCAATTCTACGATCTATTCCTAACAAACTATTAGGAGTACTAGCTATGTTCGCATCACTACTGATCCTACTAGCTATGCCAATTGTTGACACATCACGAGTACGAGGATCACAATTCCGACCACTAATGCGATGGGCCTTCTGGCTATTCGTATCAAACTTCTTCGTACTAATGTACATTGGAAGCCAACACGTTGAAGAGCCATTTATCACTGTAGGAGCAATTTCAACTGCATTCTACTTTGCTTGGTTCCTAATCGTTGTTCCTGTAGTAGGAGTTGTAGAGAACACTCTACTAGACATCGCTACAGAGTCAAAATCATAATCCCCTTTTCGTATATATTGTTTGTACCTTATATTATAGACTAATATATAAGATACGCCATAAAGACAAACGCTTAGCACTGAGACCTCACCAAATGGCTAAGACTCGATCTCGGAGGGGCCATAACCTAATTCAATAGGAAGGCTGGAATGGGTGGGTGGCACGCATTCAGTTCTTTAAATAGGTATACATAGACCTTTATGAAGTATGGTCATGATATGCAAAAGGGGGGGGGGATAATTACTGGCTTTGTTGACTGATCCAGACTTTCATTGTGAATGCACCAAGCTTGTTCTTTCCTGCATATTTACTGTAATCTACTGTACGGCTTTGACCTTTAGCAGATGATCCTAGTCCTCCTGCACTTACAGTTTGACGTGGACCTGATCGTTGTGTTGTTAGTCGTCCTGACAGCTTTAATTCTACTCCAGTAATATGTGAAGTAGGTAAAGTATCTGTAACTGACCCTTCTGATACTACAGTAGGTAATGTATTCTTCAGCATATCTAACATACGTGCAAATGACATTTTACCTCCATTAGCTGTTAGATATTGAGCTAGAATAGAGCTATCTAAAGCTGAATGTGCCATACGGATTAGTCGTAATTCTACTGTACGTCCCCAACATACTGTTAGAGCGTTACCTAAGGCTGCAATACTACTGTTAGAGAGTGCTTCTGTAGGAGCATAGTAGAAGATAGAGATAATCACTTTATCAGGTGTTACTGAATATACAGGTTTACCTACTAAGGCCTTATATTTGGCAAAGAAGGCTTTGATCATAGATGTAGCTTGACGTTGCATTGACATAGTATTCATCTGGTTAGACTTGTTGAACATATATGTTGTCATAGTTAATTGATAGTATAGGTATATTAATAGGCAATAGAGTGAGTATTCGCCTGTTTCGAAAAAGCGGCGCAACATACTAAACACTAATACAGTACATTGGACTATTTACATAAGTCCGAAGGAGCGTAACTATTGCTGTGTTCAAGATGCAAGTGATTGCACCAAAGTTGTACATAGGAGAGGTGATGAGACCTTCTAGTACTCCTTAAGATGATATGAGACTGACTTATACGTATCTTATATATACAAACATCACCAAGCCAGAGTATATTATAGCTCTTATTTCTAAAGGGGGAGTAATCAGCTATTATAGTTTAGTGATGTACATTCGTGTTACGAACAGCTCAACAAATGCAGGTAGAATGTATGTACCGAATACGTATACTAGAGTGATAAGTACTAGGAATGCAAATGATAGTTGGTTAACGAAGTAGAATGGTAGTAGTTGTGGCATAGTTAAATATGATATGTAGCCTAACATTGTTACCTCTATATTGATTCTTACTCTTCTTTAGTTCTCTTTTTTGCAAAAAGCGAAAGAGAGGATGGTCAATTGCTAAGAGGTACTGCTGGCATGCCTTGTCTGATTGAATCTTCAATTAGATGTATATAAATATACTCCTCGCATCATTTCTGATTTTGAGGGCTTAAGGCTGGATAGTGTATATTACTTATAAAGCATAGTTTTCGCACCCTGCTTGCGGATAAAGACCTGGAGGGTGAGAGCCCAAGGGGGGCCAGGAAAAGGGGTTGTTATTCCATTATACGATGCTCGTAAACAATACTATGATTGTACTGGTAGAGTGTTGTATGAGTGGAATGGTACTGGGCTAGCAAGAGTCCACTCTAGTGAGTGAGCGTATTGTGGTCCGCTTAGGAACTCTGGTGTGCTTGTGAAGAATTGTGGCACAGCCCATGGGTTGTTTGCAACGGCTTTACCGTGTACGAACTGGTCCCAAATGATGTATAGGAAGATAGCTGTAGCAACTACTGAAATGATTGAACCGAAACTTGAGATAAGGTTCCATCCAGCAAATGCGTCAGGGTAGTCAGGAATTCGTCGAGGCATACCGGCAAGACCTAAGAAGTGTTGTGGGAAGAAAGTAAGGTTTACTCCTACGAACATTGTCCAGAAGTGGATGTGAGCTAATTGCTCGTTGTATGTTTTACCAATGATTTTTGGTCCCCAGAAGTAGTATCCAGCAAACATACCGAATACAGCTCCCATTGACAGAACGTAGTGGAAGTGGGCTACTACGTAGTATGTGTCGTGAATTGCAACGTCTAGTGAAGCGTTTGCAAGAACTACACCTGTCAGTCCACCAATAGTGAATAGAGCAATGAATCCTAGAGCGAATACCATTGGAGCAGTGTATCGTAGTGATCCACCGTAACATGTAGCTAGCCATGAGAAGATTTTAATTCCTGTAGGAACCGCAATAATCATTGTGGCAGCTGTGAAGTAAGCTCGTGTATCAACGTCTAATCCTACCGCGAACATGTGGTGAGACCAAACGATGAATCCAAGAATACCAATACTGAACATAGCGTATACCATTCCTAGGTATCCGAATACAGGTTTTCCAGAGAATGTTGCAACTACGTGTGATACAATACCGAAGGCAGGGATAATAAGGATGTAAACCTCAGGGTGTCCGAAGAACCAGAATAGGTGTTGGAATAGGATTGGGTCACCTCCTCCAGCTGGGTCGTAGAATGATGTGTTGAAGTTTCGATCTGTTAGCAGCATTGTAATTCCACCTGCTAGCACTGGTAGTGATAGTAGAAGTAGAATAGCTGTAATGAAGATAGCCCAACAGAATAGAGGAAGTTTGTGCATTGACATACCAGGGTGTCGCATGTTTAGGATTGTAGTGATGAAGTTCATCGCTCCTAACATTGAACTGATACCTGATAGGTGTAGGCTGAAGATAGCCAGGTCAACTGATCCACCTGAGTGGCTTTGGATTCCTGATAGTGGAGGGTAAATTGTCCATCCTGTACCAGCTCCTTGCTCTACTAGTGCACTAGCAAGTAGTAGAATTAGTGAAGGTGGTAGAAGCCAGAAACTAATGTTGTTTAGTCGAGGGAAGGCCATATCCGGTGCACCAATTTGTACAGGTACAAGGTAGTTACCGAATCCACCCACAAGGGCAGGCATACGAGTCTCCCACTCTCTCGAGCGGGGTCAGACTATGTCTTTATCCTATACTTACTGCTAGTGTAGTGAAAATTAGGATATCTTACAAATAGTCGTTAAGAGTGATCTCTACAAATCGCCCAATTGATTCGATGTAACTAGTATGCTAGTTCGAATCACTTAAGGGTGTCCTTGAATATAGTAAATGGCAGACAAAGGATTACTCCTAGGCTGGGCTATGCCAATGTAGCTTTGTTAAATGTCCGTATTAGATGAGAATCGCCATTGTTTACGGTATAGTGATGAGGCTGGTTTCGTACCATCAAGATAGTGTCGAATAGTACCACGATCACCGCCGTGGAGTCGTACAAAATCGTTGATAGATTGGAATGTACCAGATAAGTCAGAGTTTAGCACATTTTCTGCATAGAATGGCTTAGCAGCTGGCTGACTAGGAGTGTGTGCACTACGTAATTCGTTAAAGAGTTGGCTTAGGTCTTGTAAAGATAAGTGTGCATCTAAAGGGTATGTAGGTAAAGGAGTGTGACTGAACACAAATCGGTCTAAGTACACTGCACCAGTTAGTAAACACTTGTCCAGAGTCTTATGATGCATACCCAATTGACCTAAAGCATATTGCTTAGAATCAAACCGGAAGATGCATGCTTTTAGTGACAGGTCGTAAATATAGAAAGAGTGACCTCGTTCAATTCGTAGCTTCTCTCGCATTTCTGGCACCATCGGTCGATGATAACCTGTATAACCTCCTGCAATTAAGTCTACATTGAGATCAGGTTTGAGATGGTCAATGAAGAATTGCTCAAATGACTCAATAGTAGTTACAGTGGCTCCTGTAGGTAGAATAAAGAGAGTTAGTCGAAGATTGTCATATCCATAGTTGTTGAAGTATCGGTACACTCGTCGTGATCCAGACTTAACGATTGAAGGCATAAAGTAAGATGTAACTCGATTGTATAAGTTCACTGCACCTCCTACATACATAGCTCCAGTCTCCTTATCTTGGAAGACATAGACACCTGGCATACCTTTACCATGAGTAGAAATTAGCTTACGGTTGTGGTAGGGGTCGTCGATGACTACAGATTTCATGTGAGGTGGAACGTCTTTACCTTCAATACAAGATTGAATATAGTTGGCAGAAGTTCGACTTACATTACAAAATGCAGTCCAGTAGTAGGAGATACGTGCACAAATAAAGAGTACTACATAGACAATAAATAGGACTACAAAGCAAAAGACCCAGAACAAGACCTTTTCTAGCACATATACAGTCATATAAATTCGGTGTTCATCTGATAGGACATAAAGCATAACCATGAAGAAAATCATTAGTAGGGCGTGAGCCGTAATAATTACGTTGTAAAGTTGGTGGTTTCCTTGTAAGTATTGTACTCCAGGTGATGCTAACTCCATTCGAATTAGCACACTGAAGGCAGTTCCAAGCATTCCACTGAAGACAGCAAAGATTAGGTATAGTGTACCAATATCTTTGGCGTTAGTACTGAAAAGCCAACGTGTCAAATCTAGTGTGTTTGAGATATTCTGATCGCATTAAAATACATAGCTGTAGTTAGACTGAGAGCTATGATGAGTCTCTTATAGTTTCATGGTGACATATAAGATACTATGAATTCAACTTACTCCATTATAAGTTATAAGGCATATCCTTACAAATACTACCTTATATGCTAAAGATCTATACAATATAAGAGTGGCCTTAGAGGTACTAACATCGTCCTTAGAGCTATACGGTGCAGCGAAGAACTGTTAATTCTTAGAGAGCTGGTTCGACTCCAGTTAGGGACTTCCTTAATCTAATACTTAAGGAATGTACAACTATCGTACCAGTTACGATATACTCATGGTTTGCCTACTCAGTCTATGACTCTATTATGCCTCTATATGAGAGCCAGAGTACTATAATTTACATATGAACAGCTTCCTACTTGACCTATTAGCATTAGGTGCTATCTTCTCAGGAATCATGGTTATTACTGCTAAGAACCCTGTTATCTCAGTACTATTCCTAATTGCTGTATTCCTAAACGTAGCTGGATACCTAGTACTACTTGGAGTAGCTTACCTTGGACTTGTATACCTAATCGTATATGTTGGAGCTATTGCTATTCTATTCCTGTTCGTAATCATGATGCTTAACCTTCGACTTGTTGAGCTAATTGAAACTGGACAAGAGTACACTCAAAGCTTACCTATGGGAGCCTTCTTAGGTTCACTATTCTTCTTCGAGTTACTATCTATCTTACCTACTAGCTACCACGATGGAGGTTCACTACACACTTCACTAAGTGTACTATCTTGGTTCAACTCTACATTACTATCTGCTACAGATGGTAACCAAGAAGCCGATATGGGAGGAATGTCTGCTACAGAAGGAGTGCACGCTGCATTCAACCCTGTAGTAGCTGACAACGCTCTAACAGGTTTCACACAAATTGAGAGCATTGGACAAGGACTATACACATACGCTTCATTATGGTTAGTTGTAGCTAGCGTAATCTTCTTACTAGCTATGGTTGGACCTATTGTACTATGTATGAGCCCTTCTACTGGATCACAAGTACAATCAGCTCAAGCTGAGTAATTATCCCCCCCTTTTCTGGCCCCTAGTACTTTCACCCTCTAGGTCTTTCTTAGCGCAACTGTTGTTTGCTTTTTGCAAAAAGAAGGTGGCGAAACTGTATATAATAGACTCGCGCGCGTACTACAAACCGAAGAGGTGAAATGTATAGTCGTATCTTATATGTTCTACTAGTCATATAAGAGAATTACAATATCACATGTAAACCCTATCATAAGTATCGTTGTCTATGATCATACATAGAGTACTATCAAGCCTAATCTACAGGTTATTGCGCAAATGATGTAGCGGTAACATAGCTCACTTCCAATGAGCTCTCATCGGTTCGATCCCGATTTTGCGTATAAGTTAAGATGCTCATATGTACATATCTTATATTACACATATTTACTTATAAGAGATCATTGACATCTATCCATATCTGCAAGCCACGTAATGCTAGTTATCACATTACTTACACTACTAATTGCGACACCGCTTTCTTCATCTACTAAATTTACGCCTGAACAGCTTCATCGGGCAACTGCTGTAACATTCTTCTTCGCTGCAGCCCTATCATTCAACGCTTACTACGTTGCTACTTTAGGTGCTGGTGTAAGTCTATACAGTGGACTATTCCATGTAAGCACAGTCTCAATGGCAATCGAATGCTTTATCTTCGTTGTTGGAGGACTGATTCTTCTTCCTTGGGCTTCTCGAACTTCTGTTGTTCACCATACTAACGAGTTCGGACAAGGATACACTCCTGGACTTGGTGCTAAACCATCTATCCCTGAGTTCGCACTAATCCTAGTATTCACTACTATTGGTGCCTCATTCTTAGTATCTAGTACTGATCTTGTATCACTGTACCTAGCTATTGAGCTTCAGAGCTTTGCTGTATACATTCTTGCTACTCTTTACCGAGAAAACGAATCAGCTACATCTGCAGGACTGAAATACTTCCTATTAGGTGCATTATCATCTGCTCTTATTTTACTTGGATCTGCTCTAGTATACGCATACACTGGTCTAACTAACCTTGATGCTATTAGTAGTCTTATCTCTGTTTCTACTACATCTGACAATGTTACACAAGGTGTAATGCTTGGTCTAGTTGTTATGACTGCTGGATTCTTATTTAAAATTGCAGCTGCTCCATTCCATAACTGGGCTCCTGACGTATATGACGGAGTTCCTACAATCGTAACTACATGGTTAAGTGTAATGCCTAAGATCTCTATCTTTGTATTACTACTGACTGTAAGCTCACTAACTGAAGGTCTAGGACTAACATTTGGTGACATTACTGTAAACGTATGGCAAGCTCTTCTACTTGTATGTTCACTACTTTCACTAATTATTGGTACCGTAGTAGGACTATCACAAGTACGAATCAAACGACTGCTAACTTACAGTACTATTTCACATGTAGGATTCATGCTACTTGCCTTAGCTGTAAGTGGTCAAGAATCAATTGATGCATTCCTATTCTACCTAATCCAATACACTCTAACTAACCTAAACGTATTCCTAATTCTACTTGCATTTGGATACTTACTAGTTAAACCATGGGCTCAAAAAGGAACAGGTGATGTAGAGTACATCAAAGAGCTACGAAACCAATTTAGTCAAAGCCCTGCCCTAGCACTTAGTCTACTAATCTGTCTATTCTCTATGGCTGGTGTTCCTCCTATGATGGGATTCTTTGCTAAATATGCGGTACTATACTCAGCTATTCACAATGGTTACTACTTCCTATCTATTGTAGGAATTCTAGCTAGTGTTGTAAGTGCTGGTTACTACCTACGAGTTGTGAAAGTACTATACTTTGAAGAGTCATCACAACCTACAGGAGATGGTGTAGAGCTATCAAGCACACACTGTTACCTAATTGCTGTACTAACAGCTGCTATTGTACTATTTGTACTACACCCTTCATTACTCCTAAACAGCACACAGTTAATGGCTATGTCTATCTATGGTTGCTAATGACAATGATCGTATTATTCTTCTTCGTTCCTGTACTAGTTGCTATTCTACTACTACTGAACGTTCTACTAGCTGTACACCGACCGGATGCAGAGAAAGTATCAGCCTACGAGTGTGGATTCAACCCACTACAACAACAAACTCGAGCACCGTTCTCAGTACAATACTACCTTGTTGGTATTCTATTCCTAATCTTTGACCTTGAAATTGCCGTACTATACCCACTAGCCGTTACACTATACCAAGTATCAGTATACGGATTCTGGGTGGCAATGATCTTCTTAGTACTACTGACTGTAGGATTCGTATACGAGTACAACAAAGGAGCCCTTAAATTCACTGACCACCGATCTGCTATCTCTCGAGAAACTATCGAAGTTGCTACAGACAGTGAAAGTGATCTATTAGCTCAAGAGAGTACTCTAGACGATACAACTTACACAGTACACCATGCAGAAGCACCGGCAACTGCACAAGTACGATAATCCCCTTTACAAATATTGTCGTATCTTATAGATATTTGATACGATCACTATTACTCGACTATCATTGAAGATCCACGAGTTGAGTACTTCACTTTCTGGTGCTGACCTATTCTTCCCTAATCAGTTAGTTTTAGTATAGGTTTCCCCTTCTTATTTATCTAGCAAGTCGTTTATGTCGTCTGTCTCTTATATACTCAGATAGAAAGGGGGTATGAATTAGTGTAGGTCAATAGCATCTCGTAGGTATACACATGTAAGTACTACGAATACGTAGGCTTGGATGAAGCTTACGGCGATCTCTAGTCCAACAAGAGCTAGGAAGATAGCCATTGGTAGTAGAGCTACAAAGAACATTACTACACCAGATGTTAGGATAGGCCATAGCATTCCACTTAAGATTTTAAGTAGTGTGTGACCGGCAACCATGTTAGCAACATATTCCTGCAATCTGAAGCCTGATTGTTCAGATGGATAGAAATCGGACTATATCTTAAGTACTGTGTACTCTCTCGTGCATAGTCTCTGAAGTATATACTTGCTAGTTGTATTTGTAACACAATGTAACCACATACAATGGTAGTGTCCATGCCTCCGAAGGCATTACGTTCTAGCATACCACAAGATATACTGCTTACTATAACAGTCGTACTCCAAGACTGAAGGCTCGAGCTAGGTATGAAATTAGCTCAATTAGTACTAGTAAAGGAACCATTCCGAATGGTGTTCCAGCAGGTACGAAGTATGAGAAGAAGTGTACACCGTGTCGGTAAAGACCAAGGATTGTAACTCCAAAGAAGATTGTGAAGCTTAGTCCTAATGAAACAACAGCACTTGTAGCTACAGTGAAGTTGTATGGAACGTTTCCGCTTAGGTTAGCTAGTAGGATGAAGAAGAATAGTGAGTAAATGAATGGTAGGAACACTTCGTTCGCTGATCCAATTTGCTCTTTAACCATACCGTGTAGTGACGCGTATGATGACTCTAGTCCGATAGACCATCGGCTAGGTACTAGTCGTCGATCGTTTGATCCTAGTACGTGTACTCCAATTGAAAGTACAAGTACAACTAGTGTGTAGAATCCAAGGTTAGTTAGTGATAGGTTCAGTCCTCCAAGAATAGGAGCGTTCAGTGATACGAACGGAGATACCTCGAACTGCTCTAATGGTGATGTGAAGATAGTCATAGTTGAATTTAAGGTAAGCTACTATACGTCTCTCTATTTGTCAGTAGATCTATAGGCCTATACAGGTTAAGATACTACTGATACATTGAAGTTAGCTACAATGCATTCTACATATGTGATTAACCATGGGTAGAGTTTTGATCATGAATCTATTAGAGTAGTGACTACCGTCTCTTATACTTTGTATGTAAGTTACGTATCTTATATAATCCCTATTGGACACCTAGGTATGTCTCTTATACTCATACATCTATGTATAATACCTAGTAAAAGGTACGACAAAGACATGAAGGCAAGGTCTATTTCGGAGGACTGGGAGTCGAACCCAGACGTTCTTCAACCCAAATGAAGCGCCCGACCGTTAGGCTTCCCTCCGTAGATACGACTTATATTCTTATATGATAAGATTGTAATTGTAAATATGTGTAATCAATGTGGTATCGTCAAGTCATGCAACACATTAGTATCACTCAGCTCACTCCTTAACGGAGCTTACACATGTGACCTATCAAGGACGTGGTCTACATCCCGTTGCTGTTTAGTCTCCAAAGAGCAGCTTCGACCTTATATGCTTTCAGGTCTTATCCTTAACGCACGTAGCTACTCTGCAGTACAGTCAATGAACTATAGCAGATACACCAGAGGTGCGCACCTGATGGTCCTTTCGTACTAACCAGATGTTCTTCTTCGCCTATATGTCCCACCAGAAGATAGGGACTATACTGACTCACGTCGTATTAAACCCAACTCACGTACCACTTTAATCAACGAACAGTTGAACCCTTCCCAGCTGATACACCGGGAGGATGTGATGAGTCGACATCGAGGTGCCAAACAGCGCTTACGATATGAACTCTTTCGCGCTATCAGCCTGTTATCCCTAGCGTAACTTATCCGATGAACGATAGCTGTACCATAACATACTATCGGTTCACTATGCCCTACTTACGTACCTGATTGACCTGTCAGTCTTACAGTTTAGCACACTTTTGCCATTATGCTGTTATTGGCTCTTCATAGCCACTTAGTCTCCGGCTAAGCTATGTGTACCTATTGGACCCCTCCGATGCTTTCTTGGAGGGTACCGTCCCAGTAAAACTACCCACTAGGCAATGTCCCTTAGTTTCATACTAAGGTAAGTCTGACCATGACTTGTTGAGGTCTCTCACTTACGCCTTATCAGCTACCTCATACCTGTGACAAGTGATGGCCTAGTACAATGCCTAGCTATAGTAAAGTTGCATAGGGTCTTCCCGTCTATCTGGTGGTAAACCGCATCTGCACGGCTAATTCAATTTCACCGAGCCCAAGTTTAAGACAGTAGGAGCATCGCTCAGGAGAGAGTGTGTTGATCACTTGTCTCTCTCCAGGACTTTAGAATCATATGGGTTACATATGTGTCATACTAAGTCTCTGAGTGACATTTATCTTAGTAAAAAGGGGATGTTAGTGCAATTTCATCAAAGCAATGAGCTCTGAGATTTGCGTGATGTTGGCTTGTGTCAATGGCTTATTGTCCTCCATAATTGTCACAATATCCTTAAGTAAAGCTAAACGGTTAGCTTTTGAACCTAACAATGGATACTGATCAAAGAATGGGAACACACTATTGATCAATGCTGCTCGACTTTGTACTCGTAGACTAGGGTGTCGTGATTTGTTGACAACTGTACCGCATCCCAAGAACTCTTGGAACCGTAATACAGCTTCATACTCACATAGCTCTTGACTAATATCAAAGGCTACAATGATCCGCACACCTAATGCACTAGTAGAAGAGTTAGTAACAATAGAGTAGAATGACCCTTCTGCCATCGTGAACCCTTGGAACCACTCATTAGTGATTGGAGTGTTCGTAGGTTCAAGAAGCATCTTGTCATCCTTGTTCATCTTACCACTCAAGCCTGCGTTAAGTCGACGCATTTCTTCTAAGCCGTCAGGAGTTGTATGTAAACCCTGACTCATGATGTCTAGAGCCTTTAGATACAATACTACGTCATTCTGCCGTTTGGCTAATACCATAGGCTGTGATTGTAGTAATGGACCAATTACACGGAAGATATCCTTACCATTCCAAACTACATATCGGTATACTGTACCTGTTGTAGAGTAGTGATCTACTTCAACTGTACCTACACCTAAGAAGTCTCGAACAGCGTGTAACACTGCTACGTCCTTCTCATGCAAGGTAATTTTGAACGATAGTCGTACCTGGTAACCCGTGACATTCGAGGTCTTACGACTGATAGAGATGAATAGTGACCCATCTCCTTCGAATAAACCTAGAATGAAGCCCTTCGTCATTGTAAACGGAGTTAAGCTTGTTGTTGTAGTCATGGCATATTTGTGTTAGTATAGGTATATTAATAGGCAGTAGAGTACTAGACACTGATACAATAGACTCCTTAGAGAAGCCTATGTAACTACTGCTGTGTTCAAGATGCAAGTGATTGCACCAAAGTTGTACATATGAGAAGGATGATACCTTTCTAGTACTTCTTATCTAGAACACGTGAATATAAGATATTTACACTCAATGCTGCACCTGTATAAGATACAAACTAACATTCCTTTACTAAATATTATAGTCACTGCTGATCAGCTAAAGCTAATAGTGTATCTCAATTTGAGCAATTAACTGTACAAGCCTTTCCAGCATATATTGACATTGTTCGTTCATTGATACTGTCTGTTTAAGACAGTAGGAGCATGGAACGATGGAACTGCGATAATTAAATTTATTCCATTCATGCAAGACCATAATTAGTGGCCAAGGCATTTTGCTCTCCGCCTTACTCTCCAACAGTATCCTCTACCTACTTAACATGTAGGATAAGGGGGTGTAGAGAGTTCAAGCAGAAGGACTATATCTTGTGTCTAGTAGCGCTATTTAACCCGTGATCTATTCATCAGTCCCTTGATTAAACGAATTTGTGCTAGTCCTTCAGGAGTTAAATGTAACCCCTTACGCATTAAAGCGTGTACCGCACGAAACTGTTCATAGTCAAGTCGCTTCTTAGTCAACAACGGGTTCTTCTCTAGAAATGGAAATAGGTGGTATTCTAAGTCGTCCATACCTCGGATACGATACTGTACCTTCAGTGGACCATCACTATTCACCGTACCTACTCCAAAGAAAAGGATCAGCTGGTCCATTAATTCACGATCTTGAATGTGTTGTGTAATGCAAAACTGAAGTTGAACCTGGTAGCCGCAGCGTAAGGTATTATTCTTCTGAATAGCTACATGAAAACAACCTTCTCCATCAATGAAACCTAGGACCCATTGCGCTGATGGTAATACAGCTTGTAGCATGGCTAAGTAGGTGTTGAATAGCTCTGTCACGTACCCACAACCAGATAGATTGTGAATCAGACTGGGCTCTAATCATAGGCAGAGGTCAGAAGTCACCGCTCAAGACTTACCGTTCCTTAAACTCCAAATTGAGATATAAGATACTAACACTCTATTTAACCAGCACTGGGTGCTTATTCGCGTTCTATTACACTTCTACGTGTAGTCTCTGTGATACGACGTATCTACGTATTCCACCTAAACAATCTTCTCATATAAAGAAGGGTTAAAACAAGTCCAATTATAGGAACTGTGCTTAACCTTTGATGTATCCACGATCATGGCTCTAATTGCAGCAGGTGGTTCACGTATATAGTAAAATATCAATTTAACATAATGTTAAAGGGGGCAGCGCTAATTGTATGTTACAACTAGTTAGCATTTTGCTACCTTAGGATCCTTATAGTTAAGACCGTCGTTTATCTCGACTTCTAGTTCAATGTACATGGTAAGCCATACACACCATAACTTTATCGCGAGACACCGGACAGGAATCACAACCTATACGACCACGTTAGTGTTAGCAGGCTGCTGTGTTTTGAGTAAACAGTCGCACTCCCTGATTCTGTGCCACCCTCATACTAAATAGTACAAAGGCATCTCTTATTGTCGAACGTACGAGATCAGTTTGCCGAGTTCCTTAAACTTGGTTATCTCGTCACCTTAGTATACTCTACCCGAGGACCTGTGTCGGTTTAAGGTACGGTAGTAAAATTGCATTCTTTTCCTGGATCTCAGTTATGAGCCCGTTCTGCAATATAATCATCGGAGTTTCGCATTGGCTAACTCCTTAGACACCGCTTATAACCTGAGGCAGTGTAACTTGCCCTCAGAACCCTTCCTCTTTCGGTGTGGATGATTTAACATCCATTCTTGCTACTCATGCCAGCATCCTCACTCCAGTGACCTCCAAACAATAACATACTGCTCTTCATTGGTACTGGACGCTCTGCTACCTCTTAGTATCGATATTGAATATAGATACTAGACAGTGGTATTGGTGTATTGATTAGACCCGGTATATCTTCGGCGCACACTGCCATTCTAGATTACTCTAGAGATAGACCACTGAGCTGTTACGCTTTCTTTAAATGATGGACGCTTCCAATCCCACATCATGGCTGTCTAAAGCAATGCACTTCCTTAATTTCACTTGTCAATATCTTTGGGACCTTAACACACTGTTTGGGCTGTTTCCCTCTCGTCCTAAGACCTTATCACCCTAGGACTCACTGCCAATGATCACTTATAGTCATTCCGAGGTTAACTGACCTAGATAGAGCTGTTACGCCCCCCTAGTCAACGGTAAAACCGTATGTCAATCAGTGCTGTACCTACCATAAGCTAACATTGACGCTGCACTGCAATGCATTTCGCAGAGAACCAGCTATCACATCTTTAGATTAGCATTTCACTCCTATCCACAGGTCATCCAAGTACTATGCAACGTACACTGGTTCGGTCCTATATACCTGCCCATGGATAGATCAAGATGTTTCGGGTCTTGTACTACAGATTCAACCCATTCATAACTTAAGTTACAAATAGTCGCTTTCGCTAGGGCTTTCACCTTACCTGTAACACAAACTTGCTGACCCATTATGCAAAAGGTACGACATCACACATTAATGCTCTGTCTGCTTATAGGATTGCTAGTTCAGGCTCTGTTTCACTAGTCATCGACTTTCTTTTAAACTTTCCTTCACAGTACTATTCACTATCGCTAAACGTATCATACTTAGCCTTGGATGATGGTGCACCCTTATTCGGGCAGGTTTGATGCCGCCCTACTCACTAAGAAGCCAGAACTTTATACAAAATTAAGGTACTTAGCTAGTTGTAATAGAGTAGTAGTTCTACAGGACTATAACCTTCTATGGTACATATTACTATGCTTCTACCCATTCCAGAGTATTGGATCTACTAATCACTATTACTAGGCTATCCTGCGTTCGCTCGCCGCTACTCACAGGGTCTCGGTTGATTTCCTTTCCTAGACTTACTACGATGTTTCGGTTCAGTCCGTAGTCATACACATATGTGCTATATGGTTTCCCTTGAGATCGGACATGTTTAGTCCATTTAGTGTTTCCACTTCTCTTCTGATACGCTTGCTAGTCATCCCTAACAATCCCTTTAGTCACTTGACGATAGATTCCACATTGATATCGATACTTATCTCATCAATGCTATAGATATTCGTATCTTATATAATTACAAATAGACCCCTGAGGGTGGCGAAAACAAAAAGGTACGACTTGTTATTAGTATCTTATAGGATAGATTTAGCAACTAAAAGAGACAAAGGACATACTTACTAAGTCTAAAATATAAGGAGAGGGAAACCTATACTATAGTAAAGAATAAGCTGATTAGGAAGAGTCTATCACTACCATAGAGTAAGATACTCAGGTTCAACATGTAGGCATTACAAAGATAGAATGTACCTTAGTTGCCTTATTCTTCACTCCTTCAGCTTCTGTTTGAGAGAATGCAGTACAGGTTCTAATGATAGAATATAGTAGATAGAGCATAGTAGATTGCTCATGTATTTTGACTACCTGAATAGTTAGACGTTATGCAGCTACTGTAAGTGATTTGCATCTAAAGTATAAGAGACATATATAATATTAGAGTTAGTCGTATATAAGAGACTAACAAGATAGTCATAGCATAATCTCTATCAGTAACATGTAAATCATACACGCTCAACTACAATCTAAGTCGTAAGATCGGCTAAGTAGTAGTGTTTGTGTAGGTATAATCCATAGTAATCCCTCTAAGACAATGTTGATGAGGTATACTATCAATACAAAGTTAAGGGCTTAATCATGGCCCCGAACGAATGCTATCTGGTTGTTTGACACATGCAAGTCTACAATTACTTAAGTAGTTGTGGCGTACGGGCGAGTATAACTAGGATGCTACCTTTAGGAGGCTTAATCAGCCATATGCACTACGTGTAAAGGACCGTGTCCGCCTATTGATGCTCTTAGTTCACAGCAGTTAGTTGGTGAGGTAATGGCTTACCAAGGCGATGACGTGAAGGTGAAGGATGAAAGTCTCAACACCCGCAGTGGAGAATGAAAAGTCCCACACCCTAATTTGAGGGGCAGCAGTGGAGGATCATCGTCAATGGTCGTAAGACTGAACGTGCAAACCAGAATCAATATGAGCTTAGGTTCAATTGATGTAGTAAGGCAGGATAATGACTAGTCTTACTAATAGTCGTGACCAATCCCGGTGCCAGCAGTTGCGGTTACACCGGTACGGCAAGCATTGTTCGTTGTGAATAGGCGTAAAGGGTACGTAGGTTGTTCTTTGCTACTAATGTAAGTAGAGAACTTGAATCCAATAGGAGTTACCAGAATTTCGAGAGTAGCGCTGATATGCTTTGATACTTGAAGGACTACCAATGGCGAAAGCAGGTAACTAGTTAGAGATTGACACTGAGGTACGAAAGCGTAGGGAGCAAACAGAATTAGATACTCTGGTAGTCTACGCTGTAAACTATGAGTGCTAGTATTTTGTCATATGATGAGATTCTTAGCAAACGCAATAAGCACTCCGCCTGGGAAGTACAGTCACACGACAGAACACCAAATGATTAGACGGTCCCGAGGACCCGCAGTGAAGCATGACACTTAATGCGATGACCCGCGCATCATCTTACCTAAGCTTGAATCCTGATAGTTTACTATTAGTGACAGGTGCTACATGACCCTCTTCAGCATGTGTTGTCAAATGTCTGGTTAAATCCGCTAACATGCGCAATCCTTACTGTTAGTTACTGTCTAGCAGTGTACGGCTGATATAGTCGTAGAATAGGGCTAAGAGAGGTCCCCATGACCTTTATGCTTAGGGCTGTAGTTGTGCTGCGAAGAGTTCTACAATGTGAGGCAATAAGCTAATCATCAAAGGAATTCACACGGATTGAGGTGCTAAGTTAACCTCATGAAATAGGAATTGCGAGTAATCGTGGAGTAATGCGCCACGGTGAACATACCACTCGGGATGTACTAATTACTCGTCACATCTGGAGAGAGCGTTAGTTGTGAAGGTAGACGAAACATATAGGTAGTCTAGGTAAATCTTGTGCAGAAATCTCTGTGTAAAGGACTTAGATGTAAGTATGGTTACTTTAACGAACAGCTAATCTCGATTGGGATGAAGTCGAAATATAGGAGTGGTACGGGAACGTGCTGCTGAATAATGTAATAATAGAACCCCCTTCATCTTCGTGATCAGCGGAGAAGTACTACAAATTGTACGTTCAAGGGCATAGCCTATGGCATGTATGGATCTAGTTCAACTAACCTACTCAATTTGAGTCAAATGAAGGGACTGGTTCTAATCAAAGCTAACAAATGACTATGACTACACAACAAATGACGACTATTGTCAACCTAGCGACTTGGTTATCAAGTTTACCTACCGATCCTCAAGACAAGGCTTTACTCAACATGGATCCTATTTTAGCCACAACAACTCTACGACAGGACACTGTCTATGCCTTAACAGGTAACATGCTAGGTGATGGAAGCTTACGACAGAAGGTCAAGAATGGAGAGCCTCGTGGTAATGTGTTGTTTGAGATGACTAAAGGTCCAAATGCCTTCGAACAAGTCACTGAGACATACAATACTTACTACAAAGAGCTGTCACGTACAGGCTTCCGTGAGACTACATTCTTGTCTAGTATTCACAAAAAGATCATCACTCAGTACCACATTTTCACACGAGCATTGCCTGCTCTTACTTGTCTGCATCGACTATGGTATATTTGGAACCCTGATCTAGGTAAGTACATCAAAGTGGTACCTAAGGACATTCACCTAATGTTCTCTCCACTATCTTTAGCCCATTGGATCATGGACGATGGCTACTACACGGACAAGACGCTCATCCTATGTACCGATAATTTCAGTAAAGATGACTGTATTCGTCTTCAAGCACTGTTGGCACAATACTCTATCCTTACAGGTCTCATCGTACAGAAAGGTAAGTATCGAATTCGTGTATACCAAGGCAGTCTTTCAACTGTCATCGACTTAGTACGTCCTCACTTACACAAGGACTTCATGTACAAGTTGGGAATTCTATCTTCTAACACCCCCCCTTTTTGGTCAATATAAGATACTATGACAAGTATAATATGACATACATGGCCTGTACTGGGCTAGGAAGGCTCTATCAGATGCGCAACAGTAGCATACGAAGCCAGTTACAACCCTATCTCCACAAGGGTAACTTGCTCTCATGTGCAGTGCTACTCAGCTGTGCCAGGTGTGTACTCTCAACCGTACTATGCTACACAGTAACAGGACTGACTATAGCTATCGGCTCTACTCGCCTCCTTACTACTAGAGCGTCGTTCGTACCTCACTCAGCTCTAGGGTCGGCTCGTGTCACTACAGCAATGGCAGCTACTAGTAGTACTTCACTTACTTGATTTAGAGTTTGTGCTTTCCCTCTCTTATATTTGCTCACTATTCTACGCATCTTATATTGACTTATCGCCTATTAGAGTGCCTGTGTCTACATCAACTACAGCCTACTATTCTTGTGTGACATGAGCTTGTCTACCTTACATGTTCACCGTTACTATCTACATAGATAGATTGTACTGCATTGATCTATAGGGGTGCAGTCTACCATGCCACTCAGGGCATAGAGTGTATGTCTATCTGTCCGTACGAATACGGTTACTCATCAAAGTTACTCCTCCTGTGAGGAGGGGTAAAGGGAAAGAATTGAGTTTATGAAAATTGATGACGCTTATATAAACTATCAGTATACTTATGTTACATCTCTGTAGTATAGAGCCTGATATGTGTAGATAGGAAGAGTCTCTTTAGTAGGCTTTCTCAATCTGGACTAAGTTGAAATATAGGAGTGGTACGGGAACGTGCTGCTGAAAAATGTAACAATTTAAACCCCCCCCCTTTTGTAACCCAACTTAAGGACTCTATTTTGAATAGAGTATAAGATACATGTCTAATGTAAGAACTAACATCTGGACATGCTATGTTAGTTTATGACATATAAGATACTAACACTACTCAGTAGTAGTAATATAAGGTACTACCTAATTTAACACTTAGGTACTACCTAATTTAACACTTGTAGTCGTGTTTTATTTGAGTGGTACGGTATATTATCTAATATAATGTGTAATTGGGTAGGCATGATTCGAACATGCGGTAGCGATAGCTAACTTATTTACAGTAAGTCTCCTTAACCAACTAGGAAAACTACCCATATTTATGAATGTACAGTATGACCCTTCATTAGAGGTGTACACTCATACATGCCTTGGAAGAGAATCGAACTCTTACTACCTAGAACTTCAGTCCAGTGCATTACCACTATGCTACCAAGGCTATACGTATTTATTCTATACTTACTGCTTCTGACAAAGCGGATAGATGACTTATGGAGATAGCTGGAATCGAACCAGCGTCGCAATGATGCAAACACCGCGTAATGCCATTATACTATATCCCCTGAATATCCTTATAGGTCATGATCCTTTATAAGATACATATACATCACTCTACTAGTAGGAATGAGTAGAGTAGAGTACGTATACAGACAAGATAGGATTCGAACCTACAGTACGAATTACCGTACACTGAATAGCAATCAGTTTGCCCTTACCAATAGGCGACTTATCCTACATATGATAGAGTAGAGTGTCTACAATCAGGTGCTAACAGGATCGAACTGTTGACCATCTAGTTAAAAGCTAGACGCTCTACCACTGAGCTAAACACCCTTCCTCCTATTAGGTATAGGAGAGCTTTGGGTTAACTTGAATCGAACAAGTATCGTGGACCTCCAAAAAATCCCGTCATGCCATTAGACCATAACCCATTTCGCTATCCTTATAGTTTTCGCACCCTGAGCAATCGCGAAGGGTAAGAAAGACCTGGAGGGTAAGAGCCCTTTTTTTCCCCTCGTAGAGGGGAACAGGACCTATTATTGAGTATAAGTCTATGAAAGAGCTACTTACCAAAGCTGTGAATCGAACACAGGCCACAATCTTACAAGGATCGTGTTCTACCACTAAACTACTCTGGCATTGTATTAAGTACCCTCACTATATAGAAGGTATATAGACTGGACAGGAATCGAACCTGCGTGCACAGCATGAAGAGCTGTTATCCTACCACTAGATGACCAATCCTCTGTCTCTATTTGTCATTTAAAGGCCATAATAGGCTATACGCGGACCCAGGAATCGAACCCAGAACTACCGATCATGAGTCGGTGATTATACCGTTTAACTAATCCACTTATGGTACTAATAGAAGTATACTAATGCTCTTACTATCAGTAAACAATAGTAATGACATTACTTACAAGATGCTGGAGTCGAACCAACGCCCTTGTCGTGTAAAGACAATGTTCTAGCCGTTAAACTAATCTCGCTAGTATATAGATACCATGTTATCTCATCCCTTATAGAGTATCCTTATATTTAGTCACTAATTAGACTGTCTTATAGAGTTAGGATAGTCATATTATCTATCTTATATAGATCAAAGTTAGTCGATCATCTCACAGAATTATACAAGATAGTACTCCTTCAATCTCAAAGGGGAGTTGTCTCTATGCAGTTCGTTTAGAGCTTGATGCTCCTGTTACAAATAGTAATCCTGCTACATAGATAAGAATTAGTCGTAGATCACCAATGTTGTCTAGTGATACTCCAGAAAGAATTGGTACAAATAGTAGAAGTGTGATAGAAATTAGTCCGATCATGATGTATAGAGCGTATTGTGTTACAACTCCAGTATCAAGTCGAGCAATTGTGTGGCTACCTCCATATAGTGAGCTAGTTAATCCGAATGGACCTAGTAGTTCAATAGCACCTCGATCTAGTACTTTAGATGTAATACCTCCAAGTGCTAAGGCTTTACCGATTACATAGTGGTTAACTACGGCATCGAAGTACCATTTAGCGTTGAAGAATGTGTATACTCGTTTACCAAGATCACTTAGAGCTAAGTCTACTGTGAAGTTAGCTAATCGGTGGTAGAATAGTAGAGCTAATGAAGCACCTGCAATTGTACCCATAGCTGGTAAGTTTTTGTAGAATGTTGGGATAGAGAACTCAGCCTCAACTAATGTCACGTGTGATGGGTGAACAAATAGTGATGTAGCTAGCATATCGCTACCCATACCTACGAAGCTATCTTTAGCAATGTATCCAAAGAAGATAGACATTACAGCAAGGATTACTAGTGGAATTACTGTAATCATGTCTTGCTCGTGTGTGTGCTCGTAATCTACTTTAGGAGCGTTAGGTGTTGTTAAGAATGTCATACTAATTAGACGGAATGAGTAGAAGGCAGTGATCATAGCTGTTAGTGTACCTAACCAGTATACGATATGTCCACTCATTGTGTATGTAGCATATCCTGACTCAAGAATCAGGTCTTTAGAGTAGAATCCTGTTAGGAAAGGAATTGCCATTAGACTTAGTGAACCAATTAGAATGATTGTGTAAGTGAATGGTAGAAGGTTAATTAGACCTCCAAGTCGTCGCATGTCCTGTTGATCGGCCATTGAGTGAAGTACTCCACCAGCAGCTAGGAATAGAACAGCTTTGAAGAAGGCGTGGTTTACAAGGTGGAATAGAGCTACAGAGTATTGTGAAATACCTACTGCCATGAATAGGTAACCCATTTGTGAACATGTAGAGTAAGCAATTACCCGTTTAATGTCGTTCTGTAGTAGTCCAGTAGTAGCAGCAAAGAATGCTGTGATAGCACCTACCCAAGTGATTACAACTAGTGTAGTAGGAGCAAACTCAAGTAGAGGTGAAGATCGTAGAAGTAGGTAAACACCAGCAGTTACAAGTGTGCATGGTCTGAGACCATTGACTATATCTTATTCCTGTTATAGGACATTACGTGTAGTCGATGAGGTCAAGGACCTGCTGGTTGGCCAGATGTGTAGCAGTTTTTAAGTACTGTAGTACTACTGACACAAAGCCGTTCCAGCATAGAGTAAAATTTGTCATGATTGTTACCAATCAAGGCGGTCACAGCAGTTATTACACTAAAAAGGGGATTATATTATACATTTGGGTCGTAGTCTTTCAGCCACATTAGCTGAAATCGTCGTCGGAACTTGATAACTCCAGCTCGTTTAGTACCTGTGATGTAGTCCTTGGTAAAGTTACGAGTGGGTTTCAGGTCAGTGATACCTACTAAGTGTGACAGTTCAATACGAGCTGCAGCAGGATTGTCGTGATATCGGACAAGGTTGTCCTGTTTGGTGTCAATAGAGACTACAGGCCATGTTCGTTTGTCTTGTACATCTAACATTTGTTGTCGATATGCAGGGTTACAACAAAGATAGACTAGAATTGAGCCTCCAAGAATAGGGATACTCTTGTTCAAGTTTAAGTAACGATAGGCCTGCCAAGAGTTGATATCATGATCTTGCGCGAACTGTGTACAGCTATCATACACTCCATATAAGTCAGATTTGTTGTCTAAGATAGCATGAATCTCTCCCATAGGAATTGTGTCTAAGGATACCCCAGAAATAGGCATTAGTTTCTGGTGAGAATTTAAAGGTGCCTGTAGTACATCATTGATGACATGGTCGAAAATACGTAGCTCTTGACCTGGATTAGGGCAATAGATTAGATAGTCTGCACGGTTACGTGCCCAAATTAGACTTTGTTCTGAGATACCTAGAGCTCGCTTAGCAATATTGATAGATTCATACTTGTTGTAGAGTTGACCATCGCTGGTGAACACGGAGATAGGGTGAGCACGATCTAGTGCATTAGGAGTGTAAGTATCGATATTCACATTAGGGAAGGTAAAGCTTACAATAGTACTTAGATCATTGATCTCAGGTTTAGCATAGTAAATGACTGCCTGTTCAAGGATACGGCAGTGATACTCCGTAAATCGAGCTAGAACATAGCGCATCTTTGGATCTTGAGGAACATCAGGGTATAGAGACTCGAATAGAAGTTGATAGTTAGGTACCTCGTAATTAGGTACGAACAGATAATTGTCAAACCCACCTCCTGTAGTACGCATTTCTTCTAAGAAACGCTGGCGGCTAGTCTCCCAAGAGTGGATGTACGTGTGTAGTCGTGAAGTCATATTGATGCTAGAACCTACATACATTCGGTTAGTTTCCTTGTTGATGAAGGCATAGATCATACCTTGATCAGGCACTTCTGTTTTAGATCGTAGTACTGCGCAGTCAATCAATTTGTCTGAAGCTAATAAGTACTCTTTACTAAATAGATGAGTAGGGATTCCAGTGTGTTCCATGTTGTTTAAGTGTGGGGCAGGTTTGATCAAGTGTACACAGTGGTTGTCCAAGAACTCACGATGAGGTGTGCCTTGTGGCACCCAATCATAGAATGTAGTCAACGTGGCCTGTGCTTTCTCAATAGCAGATGTGATATGCCAAGGAATGTAGTGTGTGTTTCCCATAGCTTTCTGCTCTACACTAGGGTTAGTGGGCACTAAAGCAGTGAAAGACATCACATACTCAGGGGTATTGACATTAATCAGACTAAGTGTATTGACACAAACTGAGAACACAAGGTTAACATATTGGGTCACAATGAAGGCTAATAAAGTCAATAGTAAGATGAAGCATGTTAGAGAATGTAGGTGAGGAGAAGTTAGCCATCCGATTACTAAGAAACAGATGATCCAAAGTACAAGAGCAATGATTAAGATGTATAGTAAGTAATTACATAGGTGTAATGTAGAAGGCAATAGGTCATGGAACAGAATAAGGCCTGTGAGTAGAGGACAGACGATAGGTAGTGAGTAAATGGCAATCCCTAAAATAGTGTGCTTTCGATTGGCCGCGTGAATTAGCGCTGAAACTGGTGTAGGTCCCTCCATAGCATCTGGCAGCCACATGTGTAGTCCAAGTTGAGCTGATTTACCCATAGCAGCTAATAGGAATAGTAGCCCAATTAGAGTTAGTACAGTCTCGTTCATGTATGGTGATAGACTGAATACTGTAGCGTAGTCAAGGTTACCGAAGGCCCAGAATACACCGAAAAAGGCAATAGTTAGGAACATATCACCAACACGGTTAACAGTCATAGCTTTGATAGCAGACTTGTTAGCTTGTACACGTGTGAACCAGAAGTTAATTAGTAAGTATGAAGATACTCCAATACCCTCCCATCCAAGGAATAAGATGAAGTAGTTGTCACCAGCTACTAGTACTAACATGAAGAAAGTGAACATTGAAAGGTATGAGAAGAATCGTTGGTTGTGTGGGTCTGCAGCCATGTAACTCATAGAGTAGATGTGTACCATTGAAGATACAAGAGTTACAGGTAATAGCATTGATACTGTTAGGCTGTCAAACATGAAGGCCCAGTCAACAGACATAAGACCTGAATCGATCCAGCTACTTAAGTAGATAGATACTGATGATCCGCATAATGCAACTTCGTAGAAAGCTACAATAGATAGTAGAGCTGATGAACACATACATACAGTTGTAACGATTTGTGCACCAGTTACACCTAATTTACGTCCAAGAAGCCCGGCTGAGGCAGCTCCAAGAAGAGGTAGAGCAAGAATTGATAGGTACATCTAACGTAAAGTAATTGAACCACGGATACGGTAGAATGCAACTAAGATACCAAGACCAATAGCTGATTCTGCACCAGCAATGGCAATGATGTAGATGCTGTAGGTTTGACCAACAATGTCATCGAAGCTAAATGAGCTAACAATCACTAGTAGAGTCACCGCTAGTAGCATCATCTCAATACTGATTAGCATTAGAATGATGTTTTTACGGTTAAGCACGAAGCCTAAAATACCTACAAGGAATAACACTAGAGCTAATGTCATGCATCTTGTAGTAGTTCCTATTGGTTGCCTTTGTAATATGATAGATAACAATGTAACTACAGAATAGAGTTAGCAATTGAGACATAGAAGTCTAGAGTAATGATACTCTGAGAATGTTGTCAAAGGTTACGTAGACCTTATAATGCCTTGAACTAATTATAGCTGTTTGACTAGGCTATCAAACGAAAGAGTGAGTCTAGAGACCAAATACCTAACCAATTATAGTAAAGGAGACGAGAGCAACGGGACTCGAACCCGCATCTACTTCAATGACACTGAAGTGTTTTACCAGTTAAACTATACTCACTATAGTAGATAGTACTTTATGATAGTACTGTAATGGACTTAGGACCAGGGGGAATCGAACCACCATCGATCAATTATCGGC